>WOXC01008525.1:0-21596 GCA_011680675.1 Gymnobelideus leadbeateri
AAGAACTTATGAGTAATCCCTGTGTATAGAGAGTTATGCTCAGATATACCTTTTCTATGAAACATGATTGTAACAGTATATCTGAAAAAAGGTCAAAACCTGAATTATTCTGAAGTCTTTTAAAATACTTGAAATCAAAGCACTGTGGGACACAGAGTTGCTTTTTAACCCTCCACATCTGTAGTCAGACTGCTGAAGCTTTGCTTTTACATTTGTAGCAAAAGGCCTTTTTACCTGCTGTCATTGGTTTCACTTGGGGAAAATTAATAATGCCATTTCCATCAAAAGAAGCCAAAGCACTTGAAAAGTAATGCCTGTATTTAGGAAAATGAGCTAAAAGAAAGCTGTGCCAGAAAAGAACTTTTGAGTAATCCCTGGTTCTGGAGAGTTATGCTCAGATATATATTTCTACCAAACATGTTTGTAACAGTCTATTTGAAAAAAGGTAAAAACCTGAATTTCTCAAAGGTCTTGTGAAATACTTGAATTCAAAGCACTGTTGTTCACAGAGTTGCCTTTCCCCTCCACAGCTTTAGTCAGACTGCTGCAGCTTTGCTTTTACTTTTTTAGCAAAAGGCCTTTATATCTGCCCTCATTGATTTCAGTGAGGGAAAAACTTATGAGGCCATTACCAAGAAAAGAAGCCAAAGCATTTGAAATGCAATGCCTGTGTTTAAGACAACCAGCTAAGAGAAAGCTGTGACTGAAAAGAACTTATGAGTAATCGCTGTGTATAGAGAGTTATGCTCAGATATACCTTTTCTACGAAACATGATTGTAACAGTATATCTGAAAAAAGGTCAAAACTGAATTACTCTGAAACTTTTAAAATACTTGAATTCAAAGCACTGTGGTACACAGAGTTGCTATAACCCACCACATCTTTAGTCAAACCGCTGAAGCTTTGCTTTTACTTTTGTAGCAAAAGGCCTTTATATCTGCTGTCATTGGTTTCACTTGGGGAAAATTAATAATTCCAGTTCCATGAAAAGAAGCCAAAGCATTTGAAATGTAATTCATGTGTTTAAGAAAACTAGCTAAGAGAAAGTTGGACAGAAAAGATTTTCCGGGTCATCCTTGTTCCTAGAGTGTTATGCTCAGATACACCTTCTCTACCAAACATGCTTCGAACAGTCTATCTGAAAAAAGGTAAAAACATGAATATCTCTGAAGTCTGTTGAAATACTTGAATTCAAAGCACATTGGTACACAGAGTTGCTATAACCCTCCACATCTTTAGTCACAATGCTGAACCTTTGCTTTTACTTTTGTAGCAAAAGGCCTTTATATCTTCCGTCGTGGGTTTCACTTGGGGAAAATTAATAATGCCAGTTCCATGAAAAGAAGCCAAAGTATTTGAAATGTAATGCCGGGTTTAAGAAAATGAGTTAGGAGAAAGCTGTGAGAGAACAGAACTTCTGGGTAATCCTTGCTTCTAGAGAGTTATTCTCAGATATACCTTTTCTACCAAATATGCTTGAAATATTCTATCTGAAAAAAAAGATCAAAACCTGAATTTCTCTGTAGTCTTTTAAAATACATGAATTCAAAGCACTGTTGTACACAGAGTTACTTTAATCCTTGACATGTTTAGTCAGAATGCTGAAGCTATGCTTTTACTTTTGTAGCAAAAGGCCTTTATATATGCCGTCATTGGTTTCACTTAGAGAAAATTAATAAGGCCTTTTCCATGAAAAGAAGCCAAAACATTTGAAATATAATGACGGGTTTAAGAAAACGAGCTAAGAGAAAGCTGTGAAAGAAAAGGACTTCTGGTAATCCGTGTTTCTAGAGAGTTATTCTCAGATATACCTTTTCTACCAAATGTGCTTGAAATATTCTATCTGAAAAAAAATCAAAACCTGAATGTCTCAGAAGTCCTTTAAAATACTAGAATTCTAAGCACTGTTCTACACACAGTTCCTTCAACCAACACCTTTATTCATACTGCTGAAGGATAGCTTTTACTGTTTTAGCAAAAGTGCTTTATTCATGCCTACATTGGTTTCAATGGGTGAAAACCTTAGGATGCCATTTCCAACAAACGAAGACCAAGCAGTCCAGAGGTAATGGCTGTTTTTAAGAACTCTAGCTAAGAGAATCTTTCCCAGAAAACAAGTTACATGTAATGCCTGTTTCTATAGAGTTATGGTCATATATACCTTCTCTACCAAACAGGCTCAGAATAGGCATTCTGAAAAAAAAAGGTGAATACATGAATTTCTCAGAAGTCCTTTCAATACTAGAGTTCTAAGCACTGGTGTACACAGTTTTTTCAACTCTCAACATTTTAGTCCGACTGCTGAAAGTCTGCTTTTACTGTTTTAGCAAAAGTGCTTTATACCTGACTACGTTGTTTTCAAAGGGTGAAAACCAAAGGATGCCATTTCCAACAAAACAAGACCAAGCAATAGAGATGTAATGGCTGTTTTTAAGACCTCTAGCTAAGAGAATCTTTCCCAGAAAAGATGTTACATGTAATGTCTTTTTCTATAGATTTATGGTCATATATACGTTCTCTACCAAACATGCTCAGAATAGGTATTCTGAAAAAAAGGTGAAAACCTGAATTTCTCAGAAGTCCTTTAAAATATAAGAATTCTAAGCACTGTTGTACAACCAGTTCCTTCCACCCTCAACATCTTAAGTCAGACTGCTGAAGGTTTCCTTTTACTCTTTTAGAAAAGTGCCTTATACGTTCCTACATTATTTTCAATGGGTGAAAACCTTAGGATGCCATTTCCTACACAACAAGACCAAGAAATAGAGATGTAATGGCTGTTTTTAAGACCTCTAAGTAAGAGAGTCTTTCCCAGAAAAGATGTTACATGTAATGCCTGTTTCTATAGAGTTATGGTCAGATATACCTTCTCTACCAAACATGCTCAGAATTGGCATTCTGAAAAAAAGGTGAATACATGAATTTCTCAGAAGGCCTTTGAAATACTAGAATTCTAACCACTGTTGTAGAAAAAGTTCCTTCAAATCTCCACATCTTTAGTCGGACTGCTGAAGGTTTGCTTTTATTTTTTTTGCAAAAGGGTTTTATACCCGCCTACTTTGGTTTTAATGCGTGACAACCTAAGGATGACGTTTCCAACAAAAGGAGACCACGCAGTAGAGATGTAATGGCTCTTTTTAAGATCTCGACCTAAGAGAATCTTTCCCAGAAAATAAGTTACATGTAATGCATGTTATTGCCGAGATATGGTTAGATATACCTTTCTACCAAACATGCTCAGAATAGGCTAACTGAAAAAAAGGTGAAAACCTGAATTTCTCAGAAGTTCTTTAAAATACGAGAAATCTAAGCACTGTTATACACACAGTTCCTTCAACCCTCAACATCTTTAGTCAGACAGCTGAAGGTTTCCTTTTACTGTTTTAGCAAAAGTGCTTTATACCTGCCTACATTGGTTTCAGTGGGTGAAAATCTTAGGATGATATTTCCAACAAACGAAGACCAAGCAATAGGGAAAAAATGATGTTTTTAACACCTCTAGCTAAGAGATTCTTTCCCAGAAAAGATGTTACATATAATGCCTGTTTCTATAGATTTATGTTCATATATACGTTCTCTACCAAACATGCTCAGAATAGGCATTCTGAAAAAAAGGTGAATACATGAATTTCTCAGAAGTCCTTTAAATACTAGAGTTCTAAGCACTGTTGTACACAGTTTTTTCAACTCTCAACATTTTAGTCTGACTGCTGAAAGTCTGCTTTTACTGTTTTAGCAAAAGTGCTTTATACCTGACTACATTGTTTTCAAAGGGTGAAAACCTAACGATGCCATTTCCAACAAAACAAGACCAAGCAATAGAGATGTAATGGCTGTTTTTAAGACCTCTAGCTAAGAGTATCTTACCTAGAAAAGAAGTTACATGTAATGCCTGTTATTGTAGAGATATGGTCAGATATACCTTTCTACCAAAAATGCTCAGAATACGCCAACTGAAAAAGGTGAAAACCTGAATTTCTCAGAAGTCCTTTAAAATACTAGAATTATAAGCACTGTTCTACACACAGTTCCTTCAACCCTCAACATCTTAAGTCAGACTACTAAAGGTTTGCTTTTACTGTTTTAGCAAAAGTGCTTTATACCTGCCTACATTGGTTTCAATGTGTGAAAACCTAAGGATGCCATTTCCAACAAAAGGAGACCAAGCAATAGAGATGTAATGGCTGTTTTTAAGACCTCTAGCGAAGAGAATATTACCCAGAAAAGATGTTATATGTAATGCCTCTTATTGTCGAGATATGGTCAGATATACCTTTCTGCCAAACATGCTCAGAATAGGCTAACTGGTAAAAAGGTGAAAACCAGAATTTCTCAGAAGTCCTTAAAAATACAAGAATTCTAAGCACTGTTGTACACCCAGTTCCTTCCACTCTCAACATCGTTATTCATACTGCTGAAGTTTTGCTTTTACTGTTTAAGCAAAGGTGCTTTATACCTGATTACTTTGGTTTCAAAGGGTGAAAACCTTAGGATGCCATTTCTGACAAAAGAAGGCCAAACAATAGAGATGTAATGGTTGTTTTTAAGAACTCTAGCTAAGAGAATCTTTCCCATAAAAGAAGTTACATGGAATGCCTGTTTCTATAGAGTTACGGTCATATATACCTTCTCTAACAAACATGATCAGAATAGGCATTCTGAAAAAAAGGTGATTACATGAATTTCTCAGATGTCCTTCGAAATACTAAAATTCTAAGCACTGTTGTACGCACAGTTCCTTCAACTCTCCACATCTTTAGTCCGACTGCTGAAGGTTTGCTTTTACTCTTTTAGCAAAAGTACTTTATACCTGCCTACATTGGTTTCAATGGGTGAAAACCTAAGGATGCCATTCCCAACAAAAGAAGACCAAGTAATAGAGATGTAATGGCTGCTTTTAAGACCTCTAGCTAAGAGAATCTTTCCCCAAAAAGATGTTACGTGTTATGCCTGTTATTGTAGAGATATGGTCAGATATATCTTTCTACCAAACATGCTCAGAATAGGCTAACTGGAGAAAAGGTGAAAACCTGAATTTCTCAGAAGTCCTTTAAAATACAAGAATTCTAAGCACTGTTCTACACACAGTTCTTCAACCCTCAACATCTAAAGTCAGACTGCTGAAGGTTTGCTTTTACTCTGTTAGCAAAAGTGCTTTATACCTGCTTACTTTGCTTTCAATGGGTGAAAACCTTAGGATGCCATTTTGACAAAAGAAGGCCAAGCAATAGAGATATAATGGTTGTTTTTAAGAACTCTAGCTAAGAGAATCATTCCCAGAAAAGATGTTACATGTAATGCCTGTTTCTATAGAGTTATGGTCATATATACCTTCTCTACCAATCATGCTCAGAATACGCTAACTGAAAAAAAAGTGAAAACCTGAATTTCTCAGAAGTCCTTTAAAATACAAGAATTCTAAGCACTGTTGTACACCCAGTTCCTTCCACTCTCAACATCGTTATTCATACTGCTGAAGGTTTCCTTTTAATGTTTTAGCAAAAGTGCTTTATACCTGCCTACATTGGTTTCAATGGGTGAAAAACCTTAGGATGCCATTTGCAACAAACGAAGACCAAGCAATAGAGATTAAATGGATGTTTTAAAGAACTCTAGTTAAGAGAATCTTTCCCAGAAAACATGTTATATGTAATGCCTGTTTCTGTAGAGTTATGGTCATATATACCTTCTCTACCAAACATGCTCAGAATAGGCATTCTGATAAAAAAGTAATTACATGAATTTCTCAGAAGTCCTTTGAAATGCTAGAATTCTAAGCACTCTTATACACACAGTTCCTTCATCTATCCACATCTTTAATCCGACTGCTGAAGGTTTGCTTTACTCTTTTAGCAAAAGTCTTTATACCTGCCTACATTGGTTTCAATGGGTGAAAACCTAAGGATGCCATTTCCAACAAAAGAAGACCAAGCAATAGAGATGTAATGGCTGTTTTTAAGACCTCTAGCTAAGAGAATCTTTCCCAGAAAAGAAGTTACATGTAATGCTTGTTATTGTACAGATATGGCCAGAAATACCTTTCTACCAAACATGCTCAGAATAGGCTAACTGGAGAAAAGGTGAAAACCTGAATTTCTCAGAAGTCCTTTGAAATACTAGAATTCTAACCACTGTTGTAGACAAAGTTCCTTTAACTCTCCACATCTTTAGTCAGACTGCTGAAGGATTGCTTTTACTGTTTAAACAAAAGTGCTTTATACCTGCCTACATTGGTTTCAAAGGGTGAAAACCTAAGGATGCCATTTCCAACAAAAAAGACCAGGCAATAGACATGTAATGGATGTTTTAAGACCTCTAGCTAAGAGAATCTTTCCCAGAAAAGATGTTACATGTAATGCCTGTTTCTATAGAGTTATGGTCAGATATACCTTCTCTACCAAACATGCTCAGAATAGGCATTCTGAAGAAAAGGTGAATACATGAATTTCTCAGAAGTCCTTTGAAATACTAGAATTCTAAACCCTGATGTACACAAAGTTCCTTCAACCCTCTACATCTTAAGGCACACTACCGAAGGGTTGCTTTTATTGTTTTAGCAAAAGTGCTTTATACCTGCCTACATTGGTTTCAATGGGTGAAAACCTAAGTATGCCATTTCCAACAAAAGAAGAGCAAGCAATAGAGATATAATGGCTGTTATAAAGACCTCGAGCTAAGAGAATCTTTCCCAGAAAAGATGTTATATGTAATGCCTCTTATTGCCGAGATATGGTCAGATATACCTTTCTGCCAAACATGCTCAGAATAGGCTATCTGGTAAAAAGGTGAAAACCTGAATTTCTCAGAAGTCCTTTAAAATACAAGAATTCTAAGCACTGTTGTACACACAGTTCCTTCAGTCCTCAACATCTTTATTCATACTGCTGAAGGTTTGCTTTAATGCTTTACCAAAAGGTCTTTATACCTGCCTAATTTGGCTTCAATGGGTGAAAAAGCTTAGGATGCCATTTCCAACAAACGAAGACCAAGCAATAGGGAAAAAATGATGTTTTTAACACCTCTAGCTAAGAGATTCTTTCCCAGAAAAGATGTTACATGTAATGCCTGTTTCTATAGATTTATGTTCATATATACGTTCTCTACCAAACATGCTCAGAATAGGCATTCTGAAAAAAAGGTGAATACATGAATTTCTCAGAAGTCCTTTAAATACTAGAGTTCTAAGCACTGTTGTACACAGTTTTTTCAACTCTCAACATTTTAGTCCGACTGCTGAATGTCTGCTTTTACTGTTTTAGCAAATGTGCTTTATACCTGACTACATTGTTTTCAAAGGGTGAAAACATAACGATGCCATTTCCAACAAAACAAGACCAAGCAATAGAGATGTAATGGCTGTTTTTAAGACCTCTAGCTAAGAGTATCTTACCTAGAAAAGAAGTTACATGTAATGCCTGTTATTGTAGAGATATGGTCAGATATACCTTTCTACCAAAAATGCTCAGAATACCCCAACTGAAAAAGGTGAAAACCTGAATTTCTCAGAAGTCCTTTAAAATACTAGAATTATAAGCACTGTTCTACACACAGTTCCTTCCACCCTCAACATCTTAAGTCAGACTAATAAAGGTTTGCTTTTACTGTTTTAGCAAAAGTGCTTTATACCTGCCTACATTGGTGTCAATGTGTGAAAACCTAAGGATGCCATTTCCAACAAAAGGAGACCAAGCAATAGAGATGTAATGGCTGTTTTTAAGACCTCTAGCGAAGAGAATACTACCCAGAAAAGATGTTATATGTAATGCCTCTTATTGTCGAGATATGGTCAGATATACCTTTCTGCCAAACATGCTCAGAATAGGCTAACTGGTAAAAAGGTGAAAACCAGAATTTCTCAGAAGTCCTTTAAAATACAAGAATTATAAGCACTGTTGTACACCCAGTTCCTTCCACCCTCAACATCTTAAGTCAGACTGCTGAAGGCTTCCTTTTACTCTTTTAGCAAAAGTGCCTTATACGTTCCTACATTAGTTTCAAACGGTGCAAACCTTAGGATGCCATTTCCGACACAACAAGGCCAAGCAATAGACATATAATGGATGTTTTGAAGACCTCTAGCTAAGAGAATCTTTCCCAGAAAAGATGTTCCATGTAATGCCTGTTTTGTACAGAGTTATGGTCAGATAAACCTTCTTTACCAAACATGGTCTGAATAGGCATTCTGAAAAAAAGGTGAATACATGAATTTCTCAGAAGTCCTTTGAAATACTAGAATTCTAAGCACTGTTGTACACACAGTTCCTTCAACCCTCAACATCTTAAGTCAGACAACCGAAGGGTTGCTTTTATTGTTTTAGCAAAAGTGCTTTATACCTGCCTACATTGGTTTCAATGGGTGAAAACCTAAGGATGCCATTTCCAACAAAAGAAGACCGAGCAATAGAGATAAAATGGTTGTTTTTAAGAAATCTAGCTAAGAGAATCTTTCCCAGAAAAGATGTTACATGTAATGCCTGTTTCTATAGAGTTATGGTCAGATATACCTTCTCTACCAAACATGCTCAGAATACGCTAACTGAAAAAAAAGTGAAAACCTGAATTTCTCAGAAGTCCTTTAAAATACAAGAATTCTAAGGACTGTTGTACACAAAGTTCCTTCAACTCTCTACAACTTTGGTCAGACTGCTGAAGGTTTGCTTTTACTGTTTGAGCAAAGGTGCTTTATTCCTGCCTACTTTGGTTTCAATGGGTGAAAATTTAAGGATGCCATTTCCACCAAAAGAAGACCAAACAATAGAGATGTAAAGGCTGTTTTTAAGACCTCTATCTAAGAGAATCTTTCCCAGAAAAGAAGTTACATGTAATGCCTGTTATTGTCGAGATATTGTCAGATATACCTTTCTACCAAACATGCTCAGAATAGGCTAACTGAAAAAAAAAGTGAAAAACCTGAATTTCTCAGAAGTCCTTTAAAACACAAGAATTCTAAGCACTGTTGTACACCTAGTTCCTTCAACCCTCAACATCTAATGTCAGACTGCTGAAGGTTTGCTTTTACTCTTTTAGCAAAAGTGCTTTATACCGGCCTACTTTGGTTTCAATGGGTGAAAACCTTAGGATGCCATTTTGACAAAAGAAGGCCAAGCAATAGAGATATAATGGTTGTTTTTAAGAACTCTAGCTAAGAGAATCATTCCCAGAAAAGATGTTACATGTAATGCCTGTTTCTATAGAGTTATGGTCAGATATACCTTCTCTACCAAACATGCTCAGAATAGGCATTCTGATAAAATGGTGATTACATGAATTTCTCAGAAGTCCTTTCAAATACTAGAATTCTAAGCACTCTTGTACACACAGTTCCTTCAACTATCCACATCTTTAGCCCAACTGCTGAAGGTTTGCTTTACTCTTTTAGCCAAAGTGCTTTATACCTGCCTACATTGGTTTCAATGGGTGAAAACCTAAGGATGCCATTTCCAACAAAAGAAGACCAAGCAATAGAGATGTAATGGCTGTTTTTAAGACCTCTAGCTAAGAGAATCTTTCCCAGAAAAGACGTTACATGTAATGCCTGTTATTGTACAGATATGGCCAGAAATACCTTTCTACCAAACATGCTCAGAATAGGCTAACTGGAGAAAAGGTGAAAACCTGAATTTCTCAGAAATCCTTAAAAATACAAGAATTCTAAGCACTGTTCTACACACAGTTCCTTCAACCCTCAACATCTAATGTCAGACTGCTGAAGGTTTGCTTTTACTCTTTTAGCAAAAGTGCTTTATACCGGCCTACTTTGGTTTCAATGGGTGAAAACCTTAGGATGCCATTTTGACAAAAGAAGGCCAAGCAATAGAGATGTTATGGTTGTTTTTAAGAACTCTAGCTAAGAGAATCATTCCCAGAAAAGATGTTACATGTAATGCCTGTTTCTATAGAGTTATGGTCAGATATACCTTCTCTACCAAACATGCTCAGAATAGGCATTCTGATAAAAAGGTGATTACATGAATTTCTCAGAAGTCCTTTCAAATACTAGAATTCTAAGCACTCTTGTACACACAGTTCCTTCAACTATCCACATCTTTAGCCCGACTGCTGAAGGTTTGCTTTACTCTTTTAGCCAAAGTGCTTTATACCTGCCTACATTGGTTTCAATGGGTGAAAACCTAAGGATGCCATTTCCAACAAAAGAAGACCAAGCAATAGAGATGTAATGGCTGTTTTTAAGACCTCTAGCTAAGAGAATCTTTCCCAGAAAAGACGTTACATGTAATGCCTGTTATTGTACAGATATGGCCAGAAATACCTTTCTACCAAACATGCTCAGAATAGGCTAACTGGAGAAAAGGTGAAAACCTGAATTTCTCAGAAGTCCTTAAAAATACAAGAATTCTAAGCACTGTTCTACACACAGTTCCTTCAACCCTCAACATCTAAAGTCAGACTGCTGAAGGTTTGCTTTTACTCTTTTAGCAAAAGTGCTTTATACCGGCCTACTTTGGTTTCAATGGGTGAAAACCTTAGGATGCCATTTTGACAAAAGAAGGCCAAGCAATAGAGATATAATGGTTGTTTTTAAGAACTCTAGCTAAGAGAATCTTTCCCAGAAAAGATGTTACATGTAATACCTGTTTCTATAGAGTTATGGTCAGATATACCTTCTCTACCAAACATGCTCAGAATACGCTAACTGAAAAAAAAGTGAAAACCTGAATTTCTCAGAAGTCCTTTAAAATACAAGAATTCTAAGCACTGTTCTACACACAGTTCCTTCAACCCTCAGCATCTAAAGGAAGACTGCTGAAGGTTTGCTTTTACTCTTTTAGCAAAAGTGCTTTATACCTGCCTACTGTGGTTTCAATGGGTGAAAACCTTAGGATGCCATTTTGACAAAAGAAGGCCAAGCAATAGAGATATAATGGTTGTTTTTAAGAACTCTAGCTAAGAGATTCTTTTCCACAAAAGAATTTACATGTAATGCCTGTTTCTATAGAGTTATGGTCATATATACCTTCTCTACCAAACATGTTCAGAATAGGCATTCTGAAAAAAAGGTGAATACATGAATTTCTCAGAAGTCCATCGAAATACTAGAATTCTAATCACTGTTGTACGCACAGTTCCTTCAACTCTCCACATCTTTAGTCCGACTGCTGAAGGTTTGCTTTTACTCTTTTAGCAAAAGTGATTTATACCTGCCTACATTGGTTTCAATGGGTGAAAACCTAAGGATGCCATTTCCAACAAAAGAAGACCAAGCAATAGAGATGTAATGGCTGTTTTTAAGACCTCTAGCTAAGAGAATCTTTCCCCGAAAAGATGTTACATGTAATGCCTGTTATTGTAGAGATATCGTCAGATATACCTTTCTCCCAAACATGCTTTGAATAGGCTAACTGAAAAAAAAGGTGAAAACCTGAATTTCTCAGAAGTCCTTTAAAATACAAGAATTATAAGCACTGTTGTACACCCAGTTCCTTCCACCCTCAACATCTTAAGTCAGACTGCTGAAGGCTTCCTTTTACTCTTTTAGCAAAAGTGCCTTGTACGTTCCTACATTAGTTTCAAAGGGTGCAATCCTTAGGATGCCATTTCCGACACAACAAGGCCAATCAATAGACATGTAATGGATGTTTTGAAGACCTCTAGCTAAGAGAATCTTTCCCAGAAAAGATGTTCCATGTAATGCCTGTTTTGTATAGAGTTATGGTCAGATAAACCTTCTTTACCAAACATGGTCTGAATAGGCATTCTGAAAAAAAGGTGAATACATGAATTTCTCAGAAGTCCTTTGAAATACTAGAATTCTAAGCACTGTTGTACACACAGTTCCTTCAACCCTCAACATCTTAAGTCAGACAACCGAAGGATTGCTTTACTCTTTTAGCAAAAGTGCTTTAAACCTGCCTACATTGGTTTCAATGGGTGAAAACCTAAGGATGCCATTTCCAACAAAAGAAGACCGAGCAATAGAGATAAAATGGTTGTTTTTAAGAAATCTAGCTAAGAGAATCTTTCCCAGAAAAGATGTTACATGTAATGCCTGTTTCTATAGAGTTATGGTCACATATACCTTCTCTACCAAACATGCTCAGAATACGCTAACTGAAAAAAAAGTGAAAACCTGAATTTCTCAGAAGTCCTTTAAAATACAAGAATTCTAAGGACTGTTGTACACAAAGTTCCTTCAACTCTCCACAACTTCGGTCAGACTGCTGAAGGTTTGCTTTTACTATTTGAGCAAAGGTGCTTTATACCTGCCTACTTTGGTTTCAATGGGTGAAAATTTAAGGATGCCATTTCCACCAAAAGAAAACCAAACAATAGAGATGTAAAGGCTGTTTTTAAGACCTCTATCTAAGAGAATCTTTCCCAGAAAAGAAGTTACATGTAATGCCTGTTATTGTGGAGATATGGTCAGATATACCTTTCTACCAAACATGGTCAGAATAGGCTAACTGAAAAAAAAAGTGAAAAACCTGAATTTCTCAGAAGTGCTTTAAAATACAAGAATTCTAAACACTGTTGTACACCCAGTTCCTTCCACTCTCAACATCGTTATTCATACTGCTGAAGGTTTGCTTTTAATGTTTTAGCAAAAGTGCTTTATACCTGCCTACATTGGTTTCAATAGGTGAAAAACCTTAGGATGCCATTTCCAACAAATGAAGACCAAGCAATAGAGATTTAATGGATGTTTTTAAGAAATCTAGTTAAGACAATCTTTCCCAGAAAACATGTTACATGTAATGCCTGTTTCTATAGAGTTATGGTCATATATACCTTCTCTACCAAACATGCTCAGAATAGGCATTCTGAAAAAAAGGTGAAAACATGAATTTCTCAGAAGTCCTTTGAAATACTAGAATTGTAAGCACTGTTGTACACACAGTTACTTCAACTCTCCACATCTTTAGTCCGACTGCTGAAGGTTTGCTTTTACTCTTTTAGCAAAAGTGATTTATACCTGCCTACATTGGTTTCAATGGGTGAAAACCTAAGGATGCCATTTACAACAAAAGAAGACCAAGCAATAGAGATGTAATGGCTGTTTTTAAGACCTCTAGCTAAGAGAATCTTTCCCCGAAAAGATGTTACATGTAATGCCTGTTATTGTAGAGATATGGTCAGATATACCTTTCTCCCAAACATGCTTTGAATAGGCTAACTGAAAAAAAAGGTGAAAACCTGAATTTCTCAGAAGTCCTTTAAAATACAAGAATTATAAGCACTGTTGTACACACAGTTCCTTCAACCCTCAACATCTTAAGTCAGACTGCTGAAGGTTTGCTTTTACTGTTTTAGCAAAAGTGCTTTATACGTTCCTACATTGGTTTCAATGGGTGAAAACCTTAGGATGCCATTTCCGACACAACAAGGCCAAGCAATAGACATGTAATGGATGTTTTGAAGACCTCTAGCTAAGAGAATCTTTCCCAGAAAAGATGTTACATGTAATGCCTGTTTCTATAGAGTTATGGTCAGATAAACCTTCTCTACCAAACATGGTCTGAATAGGCATTCTGAAAAAAAGGTGAATACATGAATTTCTCAGAAGTCCTTTGAAATACTAGAATTCTAAGCACTGTTGTACACACAGTTCCTTCAACCCTCAACATCTTAAGTCAGACAACCGAAGGATTGCTTTACTGTTTTAGCAAAAGTGCTTTATACCTGCCTACATTGGTTTCAATGGGTGAAAACCTAAGGATGCCATTTCCAACAAAAGAAGACCAAGCAATAGAGATAAAATGGTTGTTTTTAAGAAATCTAGCTAAGAGAATCTTTCCCAGAAAAGATGTTACATGTAATGCCTGTTTCTATAGAGTTATGGTCAGATATACCTTCTCTACGAAACATGCTCAGAATATGCTAACTGAAAAAAAGGTGAAAACCTGAATTTCTCAGAAGTCCTTTAAAATACAAGAATTCTAAGGACTGTTGTACACAAAGTTCCTTCAACTCTCCACAACTTTGGTCAGACTGCTGAAGGTTTGCTTTTACTGTTTGAGCAAAGGTGCTTTATACCTGCCTACTTTGGTTTCAGTGGGTGAAAATTTAAGGATGCCATTTCCACCAAAAGAAGACCAAACAATAGAGATGTAAAGGCTGTTTTTAAGACCTCTATCTAAGAGAATCTTTCCCAGAAAAGAAGTTACATGTAATGCCTGTTATTGTCGAGATATGGTCAGATATACCTTTCTACCAAACATGCTCAGAATAGGCTAACAAAAAAAAAAAAAAGTGAAAAACCTGAATATCTCAGAAGTCCTTTAAAATACAAGAATTCTAAGCACTGTTGTACACCTAGTTCCTTCCACTCTCAACATCGTTATTCATACTGCTGAAGGTTTGCTTTTAATGTTTTAGCAAAAGTGCTTTATACCTGCATACATTGGTTTCAATGGGTGAAAAACCTTAGGATGCCATTTGCAACAAACGAAGACCAAGCAATAGAGATTAAATGGATGTTTTAAAGAACTCTAGTTAAGAGAATCTTTCCCAGAAAACATGTTACATGTAATGCCTGTTTCTAAAGAGTTATGATCATATATACCTTCTGTACCAAACATGCTCAGAATAGGCATTCTGAAAAAAAGGTGAATACATGAATTTCTCAGAAGTCCTTCGAAATACTAGAATTCTAATCACTGTTGTACGCACAGTTCCTTCAACTCTCCACATCTTTAGTCCGACTGCTGAAGGTTTGCTTTTACTCTTTTAGCAAAAGTGATTTATACCTGCCTACATTGGTTTCAATGGGTGAAAACCTAAGGATGCCATTTCCCACAAAAGAAGACCAAGCAATAGAGATGTAATGGCTGTTTTTAAGACCTCTAGCTAAGAGAATCTTTCCCCGAAAAGATGTTACATGTAATGCCTGTTATTGTAGAGACATCGTCAGATATACCTTTCTGCCAGACATGCTCAGAATAGGCTAACTTGTAAAAAGGTGAAAACCTGATTTTCTCAGAAGTCCTTTAAAATACAAGAATTATAAGCACTGTTGTAGACCCATTTCCTTCCACCCTCAACATCTTAAGTCAGACTGCTGAAGGTTTCCTTTTACTCTTTTAGCAAAAGTGCCTCATACGTTCCTACATTAGTTTCAAAGGGTGCAAACCTTAGGATGCCATTTCCGACACAACAAGGCCAAGCAATAGACATGTAATGGATGTTTTGAAGACCTCTCGCTAAGAGAACCTTTCCCAGAAAAGATGTTACATGTAATGCCTGTTTCTATAGAGTTATGGTCAGATAAACCTTCTTTACCAAACATGGTCTGAATAGGCATTCTGAAAAAAAGGTGAATACATGAATTTCTCAGAAGTCCTTTGAAATACTAGAATTCTAAGCACTGTTGTACACACAGTTCCTTCAACCCTCAACATCTTAAGTCAGACAACCGAAGGATTGCTTTACTCTTTTAGCAAAAGTGCTTTAAACCTGCCTACATTGGTTTCAATGGGTGAAAACCTAAGGATGCCATTTCCAACAAAAGAAGACCAAGCAATAGAGATAAAATGGTTGTTTTTAAGAAATCTAGCTAAGAGAATCTTTCCCAGAAAAGATGTTACATGTAATGCCTGTTTCTATAGAGTTATGGTCAGATATACCTTCTCTACGAAACATGCTCAGAATACGCTAACTGAAAAAAAAGTGAAAACCTGAATTTCTCAGAAGTCCTTTAAAATACAAGAATTCTAAGGACTGTTGTACACAAAGTTCCTTCAACTCTCCACAACTTTGGTCAGACTGCTGAAGGTTTGCTTTTACTGTTTGAGCAAAGGTGCTTTATACCTGCCTACTTTGGTTTCAATGGGTGAAAATTTAAGGATGCCATTTCCACCAAAAGAAGACCAAACAATAGAGATGTAAAGGCTGTTTTTAAGACCTCTATCTAAGAGAATCTTTCCCAGAAAAGAAGTTACATGTAATGCCTGTTATTGTCGAGATATGGTCAGATATACCTTTCTACCAAACATGCTCAGAATAGGCTAACAAAAAAAAAAAGTGAAAAACCTGAATATCTCAGAAGTCCTTTAAAATACAAGAATTCTAAGCACTGTTGTACACCTAGTTCCTTCCACTCTCAACATCGTTATTCATACTGCTGAAGGTTTGCTTTTAATGTTTTAGCAAAAGTGCTTTATACCTGCCTACATTGGTTTCAATGGGTGAAAAACCTTAGGATGCCATTTGCAACAAACGAAGACCAAGCAATAGAGATTAAATGGATGTTTTAAAGAACTCTAGTTAAGAGAATCTTTCCCAGAAAACATGTTACATGTAATGCCTGTTTCTATAGAGTTATGGTCAGATATACCTTCTCTACCAAACATGCTCAGAATACGCTAACTGAAAAAAAAGTGAAAACCTGAATTTCTCAGAAGTCCTTTAAAATACAAGAATTCTAAGCACTGTTCTACACACAGTTCCTTCAACCTTCACATCTAAAGTCAGACTGCTGAAGGTTTGCTTTTACTCTTTTAGCAAAAGTGCTTTATACCTGCCTACTGTGGTTTCAATGGGTGAAAACCTTAGGATGCCATTTTGACAAAAGAACGCCAAGCAATAGAGATATAATGGTTGTTTTTAAGAACTCTAGCTAAGAGAATCTTTCCCAGAAAAGATGTTACATGTAATGCCTGTTTCTATAGAGTTATGGTCACATATACCTTCTCTACCAAACATGCTCAGAATACGCTAACTGAAAAAAAAGTGAAAACCTGAATTTCTCAGAAGTCCTTTAAAATACAAGAATTCTAAGGACTGTTGTACACAAAGTTCCTTCAACTCTCCACAACTTTGGTCAGACTGCTGAAGGTTTGCTTTTACTGTTTGAGCAAATGTGCTTTATACCTGCCTACTTTGGTTTCAATGGGTGAAAATTTAAGGATGCCATTTCCACCAAAAGAAGACCAAACAATAGAGATGTAAAGGCTGTTTTTAAGACCTCTATCTAAGAGAATCTTTCCCAGAAAAGAAGTTACATGTAATGCCTGTTATTGTCAAGATATGGTCAGATATACCTTTCTACCAAACATGCTCAGAATAGGCTAACTGAAAAAAAAAGTGAAAAACCTGAATTTCTCAGAAGTCCTTTAAAACACAAGAATTCTAAGCACTGTTGTACACCCAGTTCCTTCCTCTCTCAACATCGTTATTCATACTGCTGAAGGTTTGCTTTTAATGTTTTAGCAAAAGTGCTTTATACCTGCCTACATTGGTTTCAATGGGTGAAAAACCTTAGGATGCCATTTGCAACAAACGAAGACCAAGCAATAGAGATTAAATGGATGTTTTAAAGAACTCTAGTTAAGAGAATCTTTCCCAGAAAACATGTTACATGTAATGCCTGTTTCTATAGAGTTATGGTCATATATACCTTCTCTACCAAACATGCTCAAAATAGGCATTCTAATAAAAAGGGGATTACATGAATTTCTCAGAAGTCCTTTGAAATACTAGAATTCTAAGCACTCTTGTACACACAGTTCCTTCAACTATCCACATCTTTAGTCCGACTGCTGAAGGTTTGCTTTACTCTTTTGGCAAAAGTGCTTTATACCTGCCTACATTGGTTTCAATGGGTGAAAACCTAAGGATGCCATTTCCAACAAAAGAAGACCAAGCAATAGAGATGTAATGGCTGTTTTTAAGACTTCTAGCGAAGAGAATCTTTCCCAGAAAAGATGTTATATGTAATGCCTGTTATTGTCGAGATATGGTCAGATATACCATTCTGTCAAACAAGCTCAGAGTAGGCTAACTGGAGAATAGGTGAAAACCTGAATATCTCAGAAGTCCTTTGAAATACTAGAATTATAACCACTGTTGTAGACATAGTTCCTTCAACTCTCCACATCTTTAGTCAGACTGCTGAAGGTTTGCTTTTACTCTTTTAGCAAAAGTGCCTTATACGTTACTACATTAGTTTCAAAGGGTGAAAATATTAGGATGCCATTTTGACAAAAGAAGGCCAAGCAATAGAGATATAATGGTTGTTTTTAAGAACTCTAGCTAAGAGATTCTTTTCCAGAAAAGAAGTTACATGTAATGCCTATTACTATAGAGTTATGGTCATATATACCTTCTCTACCAAACATGCTCAGAATAGGCATTCTGAAAAAAAGGTGATTACATGAATTTCTCAGAAGTCCTTTGAAATACTAGAATTCTAAGCACTCTTGTACACAGTTCCTTCAACTATCCACATCTTTAGTCCGACTGCTGAAGGTTTGCTTTACTCTTTTAGCAAAAGTGCTTTATACCTGCCTACATTGGTTTCAATGGGTGAAAACCTAAGGATGCCATTTACAACAAAAGAAGGCCAAGCAATAGAGATGTAATGGCTGTTTTTAAGACCTCTAGCTCAGAGAATCTTTCCCAGAAAAGAAGTTACATGTAATGTCTGTTATTGTACAGATATGGCCAGAAATACCTTTCTACCCAACATGCTCAGAATAGGCTAACTGGAGAAAAGGTGAAAACCTGAATTTCTCAGAAGTCCTTAAAAATACAAGAATTCTAAGCACTGTTCTACACACAGTTCCTTCAACCCTCAACATCTAAAGTCAGACTGCTGAAGGTTTGCTTTTACTCTTTTAGCAAAAGTGCTTTATACCTGCCTACTTTGGTTTCAATGGGTGAAAACCTTAGGATGCATTTTTGACAAAAGAAGGCCAAGCAATAGAGATATAATGGTTGTTTTTAAGAACTCTAGCTAAGAGATTCTTTTCCAGAAAAGAAGTTACATGTAATGCCTGTTTCTATAGAGTTATGGTCATATATACCTTCTCTACCAAACATGCTCAGAATAGGCATTCTGAAAAAAAGGTGAATACATGAATTTCTCAGAAGTCCTTTGAAATACTAGAATTCTAAGCACTGTTGTACACACAGTTCCTTCAACTCTCCACATCTTTAGTCCGACTGCTGAAGGTTTGCTTTTACTCTTTTAGCAAAAGTGCTTTATACCTGCCTACATTGGTTTCAATGGGTGAAAACCTAAGGATGCCATTTCCAACAAAAGAAGACCAAGCAATAGAGATGTAATGGCTGTTTTTAAGACCTCTAGCTAAGAGAATCTTTCCCAGAAAAGAAGTTACATGTAATGTCTGTTATTGTCGAGATATGGTCAGATATACCTTTCTACCAAACATGCTCAGAATAGGCTAACTGAAAAAAGGTGAAAACCTGAATTTCTCAGAAGTCCTTTAAAATACAAGAATTCTAAGCACTGTTCTACACACAGTTCCTTCAACCCTCAACATCTAAAGTCAGACTGCTGAAGGTTTGCTTTTACTCTTTTAGCAAAAGTGCTTTATACCTGCCTACTTTGGTTTCAATGGGTGAAACCCTTAGGATGCCATTTTGACAAAAGAAGGCCAAGCAGTAGAGATATAATGGTTGTTTTTAAGAAATCTAGCTAAGAGATTCTTTTCCAGAAAAGAAGTTACATGTAATGCCTGTTTCTATAGAGTTATGGTCATATATACCTTCTCTACCAAACATGCTCAGAATAGGCATTCTGAAAAAAAGGTGAATACATGAATTTCTCAGAAGTCCTTTGAAATACTAGAATTCTAAGCACTGTTGTACACACAGTTCCTTCAACTATCCACATCTTTAGTCCGACTGCTGAAGGTTTGCTTTACTCTTTAACAAAAGTGCTTTATACCTGCCTACATTGGTTTCAATGGGTGAAAACCTAAGGATGCCATTTCCAACAAAAGAAGACCAAGCAATAGAGATGTAATGGCTGTTTTTAAGACCTCTAGCGAAGACAATCTTTCCCAGAAAAGATGTTATATGTAATGCCTGTTATTGTCGAGTTATGGTCAGATATACCATTCTGCCAAACATGCTCAGAATAGGCTAACTGGAGAAAAGGTGAAAACCTGAATTTCTCAGAAGTCCTTTAAAATACAAGAATTCTAAGCACTGTTCTACACACTGTTCCTTCAACCCTCAACATCTAAAGTCAGACTGCTGAAGGTTTGCTTTTACTCTGTTAGCAAAAGTGCTTTATACCTGCCTACTTTGGTTTCAATGGGTGAAAACCTTAGGATGCCATTTTGACAAAAGAAGGCAAAGCAATAGAGATATAATGGTTGTTTTTAAGAACTCTAGCTAAGAGAATCTTTCCCAGAAAAGAAGTTACATGTAGGGGGGCGGAGCCAAGATGGCGGAGTAGAAACAGCTCTTCCAAGCCTCTCTGCCCCCAGATCCTCCACAAACTATGTAAAAAAGGACTCTGAAAATCTTCTGGAGCCCCAGCACCCACAGACCGACACAGAGAAACTAACCTCCCGCTTAGGACAGCCCAGCCCCCTGCAGGAAGGACCAGCGCAGTGGTCTGGGAGCCGGCAGCGCGCAGAGCGCAGGAGCCGAGCCAAGCCCAGGTCCACGTGAGCCGAGGTTTTAGCCCCAGGGCGGCTGGGCCAGTAGCCGGCTGGAGGAACGCCACAACACCAGGAACTGTGGAGACGCCAGAATTATCAACATAGACTTGCCTAGGACAAAGTAAGTGGTTAGTGTCCTATGCACTTTGGGACCTGTATTTGGGGAATGCGTCAGCTCCCTCCCCTGGGGGCTAGAAGCTGCTGAGGAGACACGCCATTTTGTAGTTTTCAGAGGCAGGTCTGGCTCCCAGCCTACAAATCGTGGGGAGATCCAGCGATCAGTCTTGGGGGGTAATTGCCCTTGCTTTAACCTCCCTGGATCTGGATTGTGATGTAGGGTGGATGTTGTGGGTGGGTTTATAGCTTGCCAGAAACGGAAGTTGCCCCCCACACGTTCGGGACGAAAATTCCTCTATCTGGCCTTAAAGCCATAGTGTGGCAACAAGCCCAAAAGTCAAGCAATTAAGTGGCAACATGCCAAGGCAAAGGAAACAGAAAAATGCAACCCTAGACTCCTATTTTGGGGCATAGAGCGGGAAAAGGACTGTGAGGTCAGAAGTCCTGCTCCAAAAGCCCCAGGGGAAAATATGAGCGGGTTGCAGGCCATAGAGGACCTTAAGAAGGACTTTAAAAATCAAATAAGAGAAGTGGAGGGAAAATTAGAAAGAGAAATGAGAAGGATGCAGGAAAAGTATGAAATGAGGGTCAACAGCCTGACTGAGGAAAACAACACCTTAAAAAATAGACTAACTCAAATGGCAAAGGAGGCCCAAAAGGGCAATGAGGAGAAGAATGCCTTAAAAAGTTGAATTTGCCAGGTGGAAAAAGAATCTCAAAAGCTCACTGAGGAGATTCATTCCTTCAGAGTTAGACTGGAGCAAATGGAAGCTAGTGACTTTATGAGAAATCAAGATGCTGTTAAGCAGATCCAAACAAATGAAAGAATAGAAGGCAATGTGAAATATCTCATGGGAAAATCCACTGACCTGGAAAATAGATCCAGGAGAGACAATTTAAAAATTATTGGACTACCTGAAAGCCATGATCAAGGAAAGAACCTAGAAATCACCCTTCAAGAAATTCTCAAGGAAAACTGCCCTGATGTTTTAGATCCAGAGGGCAAAATAGAGGTTGAAAGAATCCATTGATCACCTCCTGAAAAAGATCCCAAAAAGAAAACTCCCAGAAATATTATAGCCAGGTTCCAGAATCCCCAGATCAAG